>JARHVA010001412.1:637500-642500 GCA_037957365.1 Torreya grandis
GTTTGGGTATGCCTAGTGGCATCACTTTCAAGTGCCTTAGAGAATACCCTAAATATATTAGAGGAAATTTGGGATTTTAATATATCACCATCATCTTTATTCATCTTTGTCAAGGTCAAGCATCTTTGGAAGGTTTCCAATCAACCTCAGGTTCAGAGCTACTAGTGGTTTCATGGTCATATAAGTCAAAAAGTTTTTATTCATGGTTTTGATTTAATACATGTATTACATTATGAGTCATGGTAGAACATGAGGTAGGATTTTACCCTCCATCCCCATACCCACCTTACCATAACCCATATGACTCACACACTGATCCTTACCAGCCATATAATCCACATCCTTCATATTACCAAAATGATCCACCATACTTTAAGCCTCTCCACCTCTAAGCAACCTCCTCATCCTCATAATCATTCATATTATCAACTTGCTACCCCTTGAAATCCAACTACACCAAACACTGATTAAGTACACTTAGAAATTAAGAGATTAACAAAAGAAAGGGACAAGTTGTAAGAGAGTCTTATAAAATAGAAAGGGTTAAATGTAAATATCTTGTTCCTTATCAACATAATATGAAAACCAACCAAAATAATTTAAATTGATCACCACATCTTTATTTATTACATTTATGGTCATATAAGATTTTTTGGTTCATAATTGTTTACTTAAAGACAAGTTAAGTCTTTTAGTTGTTCTTAAATCAGTGGCAAACACTTTGAATATGAGGTATGAACCTAGTTCTAGATTTGAATTGTAATGAAATGGATCCCCAATGAAATTATTGGGCATTTTTAGAAACCTTCAACTCATTTTCCATGCCTACCCTAAGATTTTAGTTGTATAAAACCTTGTTTTAGTATATTTGTAGCCTTATTTTTGGGTAATTACTTCATGACTAAGTTTGGAGGATACTTGTTTAGATACTTATCTCATATAGTGTGAAAATTTGAACATGGTGTAGAAGTGAGAATCAAGTTTGAGTCACAATTTAGATTACACATTCTAACACCTCCCCAATCACCATAAAAGTTTATTTCTTTCACTCTCCTTCTCCAAAACAATCAACTTGTGTTCAAGATTCCATACCTACCAAAGATCTTGAAACAATACCCACATGGAAGTCTCCATGGGCCATGAAACCTAATTTCATCATGCCCACCCTTGAAAGGGAGGATAAGGAAGGAAAATTAGATTTTTAATATATTATTAGTCATGCATCTTCTATTACTCAAATGCCTATTTCCCCGCTTCACATCCCTACTAAATCCCAAGAGCTTCCTAGGAAACCATTCAAGATCCCTAGTTTTAAGGATACCCTTGAAATCATCAAACAACCTAATGATATATACTACCCACCTACCCTCTCCCCTCTTGTAAAGGAGTCAATTACACCAAAATTAGAATTGGATCATTCAAGCATGGTGGACAAGATATCAAAGTTGGTAAAGTATGGGGAAGTCATTTAAGAGGTAGACAATGGTACATTTGTAGTTGACTATCAAGATCACCTTGGAGAGGACACTTCTAGTGTTTATGAAGTGGATATTAAAATTGGGACACCTACGCACTCCAATGGATCAAGGGGTAAGCATGAACATAATTTGGATGATAAAATATAACTATAGTGTCATAATGATACAATGGAGCCAAATGAAACACAATCCTATCTATTTATAAGAGACCAATTAGATGGCAACATCCATGATGATTTTGTTGATATCAAAGTCAAGAATCCATTGGAAGACTAGTGACATCACTTATGCTTCGAATTATTGGGTGAGATTGAGCAACTTAGTGAGGTAGATTTGAGTTAAATAGTTTAATAGTAGGCTAATGTTTCAAATGGGGAAAGTGGTATAGCATATGGGGTGAAAATTCAAGAAGAGTTTATACTTGAGTGGATTGATCAGTTTTCACCTTCCATTGAGGATGAGGATGAGTAAACTTTAGTTGATCAAGAACCTTATGATGACCCTACCAAAGTAAAGGAGGTGAGTAATCAGATTGATGACTTACAGATAGATGGTATAAGTTCAAATGGACCTTTTTATTTGTTCATTAACTAAGATGAGACATAATTTTGGGTGGAATTAGAAGAATTTTACCTTAAACTCGATACCTCACCTCTACACTAGCCAATGTTTAAGGAGCAAGAACTTGTTAAAGATCATCTTGAACCCAAAGAGTAGAACCAGTTGTAACTTTTGATTGAGGGGGAAATGAGGCTAGTTATGCAAGATAGAAATATTTTAGAGGAATATGATTGGGTTATTAACCCTTATAATCCACCCATGTACTTAAAAATGAAACTATATGGTCCATCCACTTTCCCAAGTGATGAAGAGAGTGATATGCATAGATGGAGGTTATCACACATTATCCAAATTCTAATTACATATAAATCATCATGTGACAACTCTACATCAGGGTGCCAAAATGATTAAAGCACATTCACATTTGATCTTGGGGAAATGAAATCAAAGTTTGGGTTAGTTTTTTAGTTATTTTATTTATCCAAATAAGTGATTTACATAAAATTTTATGGTGTGTCTTGCTATTAAGTTCTTTCATTTATTTGCACTTAGTTGTTAGGTGTGTTGTTTAGCACTAGGTTTACTTCCTTTCCTTGTCTATGTGTGTCTTATTTTTGATACATTATTTAAGGTGTAAAGAGTTTAATTCAATATAGAGAGCCATCATCTAGTGATTCTTTGTTGAGTCATTTTATCATGAAAGTATATGAATTTCATGACTAATAGGTTGGTCAAGCCATCAAAATCATAAGAAATGTTAAATATTTTGGCCTCACCATCCAATATCAACCCATATCATTTGAATACTTAATGATCATTACCTTAGCTTACTTTTTTATGCCCCATGGTGTCCTTGTTTTAAATAAAAAATGACTAACTCAAGCTAGAAGAGTTAGACCATCATCATGATGTCATGTAGAAATAGATGAGTCGTTTTATTTGTGTATTTTATAAGTTTTCCTAGAAAACATCTCATTGTCAAAGAATCACATAGAATCAATATTCTAGATGCCATGAACATCTCCTACAAATTTAGTGCCTTCATGTTTTTTATATCTCAAAATGCAAGCCTTTAAAGTTGAAGAAGCAATGTGACAGTCACATGGATGTCATTGACAATCACATGGACATCAAAATAAAGCTCATAAATAAAATATTTAGTGTTCAAAATGTGATGTTAATTCAAACATCATTGATGATTATATGGAAATTAAATGATATGTGTATAAATGTCAATTTTAATCCATGATAAATAGCCATTTGGATTCAGAATAAGTAGGTTAATGGTTGAAATTAAATCATACCAAAGATCAAATAATGTATGGTACCTAAAAGATTTAGTAGGCCCAAGCAAATCTATGGATCATAGACATTCATACCAAGTGGATCAATGATGTGAGAATGGTCAAGAGGTTAATAAGTTGAGTTGATAATCGATAGCTAATGAGCAAAGGCAAGTCCAAGAGATTTTTGATGAAGGTTGATGAAGTAGTTTTTGACCTAAGTAAGAAAATATATAGAGTTAAGATCAAAATATGACCTAGGCCAAACCAAAATAAGTAATACAATTGCATAAGCTGCCATTAAAGCTTCGTTAGACTCTTGGTTTGAAGATCGAGAACCTATTGGATTTATTTTATCAGGTTCTAAGGTTGTTCCATGACTATGTTTATCATTATTGGAATAAGATGTCATGTGAAATAAGTTATTAGTTCCCACAGTGTTCAAAGGTAGAATAGGTCTTTTAGACTTGTTACAAAGCAAAAGGTGTCAACTAGATATTGTATTAAGACCAATCATCTATCAGATCTTCATTGATATAATAAGCTATAAGAAAACCAATAAATGACATTAGTTTTCAATTCATAGTAAGCTATAATAGATTTATGATCAAATTTTACAAATGGGGGTGATAGATATGTGATTATCCAAAGGTGTCTGATTTATTAACATGATCATATATTTGATAGACAAGTACCTATAACTACCCAAAGTAGACTTGATCATGGTTCTATTAGGTACATGGACATGAATACCTTGCCATCATAATAAATCAAGTGGAGATGGCATAGAGGATAAAAGTAGAAAAATTTGGTGGTTAGAGAAATAATTAGATCATTTATTCTATTATAAATCATAAATATCTTTTCATTAACAGAAAGAATCATTATTCATCATGTAAAACAAACCCTTATCTTCTAGTGGATCTCTCAGCCAATGAAAAGGAGCTTGAATACTATTGGAGAAGATTAAGGTTAACTTGTTGGTGAAGGATTGGTACTAATGGGAAGAAGGCATGCATACATAAAAGTAATAAATAAACTACCACCACATTTATTGATCATTAATGACTCCTAAATTTTCCCATACATGTTTCCCATCTCTTTGATTCCCATTTTTCTATATATATAGGATTTTAAGCCTTAAAAAGGTATCCCTCTCTTGGGCATGAATATAATCTACCAATATTGAGCTTTGTAACCTCTTGATATAAATAAAAGACTATTTTCAGATTTCATTATGTTTATCTAATGAGTTTATGTCATTTGATATGCATATATGGTAGAGATTTCTTCCTTATCAAGTCCTGATCGCACCTAGCTACTCATTCATCTTATTATGAAGGTCATGTTTGGTGTTTAATGCCATTTTATTAAATATATCATGTGGATACATTAAATCATTAGTGCCTTGAATCAAGGCTCTCCATCACTTTCCTCAAGTTCTGATCACTTGGTAGACCTCTATATGAAATACTAATGCATAACAAACATTTAGAATTGTATATCCATTCATTTGCTTATCTCATTAGTGTTTTAAAAGGATAAAATAAGAGTGGATGAAAATTAATTTTAGGTACATCACCAAATTTATCGTATATTTCCCTTTCAGTTATCTTTCTCCCTTTTCATCCATCTAGTGAGTATGTTTTAGTGTAAATGAGCTAAGTGATGCATCAGA